>KZ106794.1:0-18280 GCA_000504385.2 Exutisphaerella laricina CBS 326.52 | reverse complement strand
ACACACATACATACACACACATACATACACACACATACATACACACACATACATACACACACACATACATACACACACACACACAATACACGCCATCTTTGGAGTCCCTGGCATTGAGAAACGGGCCAGGAGCGTCACGCGGCATGCTTCGACAACTTTTTACGCAAACAATTAACCGCTGTGTCGAGCCTCCGAAGCGCTTTGGAAAGACAGCTTCCTGCTGTATCGTGGCCGCCGTGTTCTGTCACACAAACACGGAGGAATGCAACTTAACAAGATAGCGTGCAACAGTAATACAATGCTACAATGAGGACGACATCACAACACAATTCTAAAGCGCCGTCCACTGACTATGCCTTCTTCCATTACTCGTCCATCCAACTCCCGGCCAGCTGTACCATTCCTCCAAGCAATCCGATAGTCCCTTCGCCGTCTCTGCAACCCACCGCTGTCTGCTATGCTCTCTAATGCACTACCATCTTCATCACATCCAAGGAAAGACATGTGCCAGCGTCCTCGCCTCATCCTCGTACTGGCTTCCAATCGGAGCTCCAATCGCAGCTTTAATCGCAGCAGTATGCTGACTCAGTCTCGCCGCCACGGCCGCCAACGTAACAGAATCGATACGACGCTCGTCCCGTGTCCTATCCAAGAACGGGCTCTTCGGCGCAACCTCTCCATCTACAGCATTGTACGTCCCATCGTAGATATTGCCCGAAGCAATCAGTCTCGGAGTCATAGTCGGAGCCGCCGCGGCAGCAGGCGGTCGTACGCGCCGATTGTACGTTTGGACGATACTCGTCTCTCGGATAGGCACGCGGCCGCTAGGTTTGCCTGCACCCTCGTAACCTTTGCGGGATTCGCGCATGGCTTCTTCGAAGACCCACGTTGGCCATGTTTGTTCTTCTGCAACTACACCCCAGTCGCCCCTGATGCTTAGCATGCGTTGGCGGCCTGATTTGAGGAGTTGAAGGGAGGGCAGGTGGTCAGGAGAGAGCTGGCGGAAGTGTTTCTTGCTAGAAGCCCGCAGAGCGTCAGTATCGAGCTCGAGTTCGATATCATGATTCTGTGGTGCTCACCGTCCCTTCCAGCCTTGGTACAGCGCGTGGTCGATCTCTACGCAGCCTTTGCTTGAGAGGTAGCTGTCAGGCTTGCTCATTTGGTCGTGCGCGACGTCCCAGCACTTCAAGAGGGCTCTGTTCTTTCGGACGCAGCGGAAGAAGTCGGTGAGAAGGTCTTCTTCGAGGTCATGGTCGCGCAAGTCGACGAAGAGTTTTGTGATCATCCCAAAGAGCTGTGCCCTTGGACTTTCCTCAACGTCTTCTTCTCCATCGATAACGATATCACAATCGGCTTCAGTTTCGGGCTCGTCTAGGTCTGCCTTTGACATTCGATACGCCATTGTGTCTGTACTCTTGGAATGCTGCTTGGAGTGCTGTGCGTTGCCGTAGAAGAAAGAAAGCGCAGAAGTAGGAAGCGCACGACGCGCTATCATAACGAAAGAGAAGGAGCAGATGTCCGTCCCGCTTGCCGGAAAGTGGACAGGAAGTCGCACATCTGATCAATATTTTTGAAAGCTTTCTGTACGGTCGCTCATACGTCCTAACCGTGCACCGCTCCTGCGCTTGCTGCCATTTCAAGCAAACTGCGTCTTCACTGAGCTGTCCTACAGAGCCTCGTTCCAAGGGCGTGTCGTCAACGCTTTTACCTCACCTCGCTCATACGGCTGCAGTCTGCTATTATCCACCTCCAGACTGCTCGTAACCTCCGGAGGAGGCCAGAGGTTGGGAGGTAGAAATTGCAGGAGAGGGTTGCGCTGTTTGAGAATTTAAAGGAGAAAGGTGTGAACTTGAAGTCGTGGTTGGTAGCGAAGCTGGTGTTGTCTGGTCTGACGGCGTTTTTTGTATGCCGTGGTCATGCTGCTGTCTTGCTGTTTATTCAATGCTGCATAGCTGCCGGACCTGCTGCATAGCCAGTTTGTCGCGAGGCTGACAGGCTTTCATCGGCAATGTAATCCCTCCAGGGTGGCTTAGACCATCTATTTCTACCATAACGTTATATTGCGATGGCGTTCTGAAGGATCAGGATACAGCTGAGGCTGATACACTAGCAAAAACGCTGCTTTGCGTGGTCTTGATCGCTTGCGCTGAGTAAGACACGGGAGGAAAAGTTCAACCCTGCTTGCGAAGCTCGCACCTCATGCACGTCAACACGAGCTTGCCAGCATGGTAGCCTCATTCATACAATCGTCAATTTTGCGCGCTCTATCCAAGGCGCCATCGCTGTCGCGTATGTTACAGACCTCTATCTCCTTGCGAGGTTCGACGGAATCTTATGCCACGTCCATGTTATACAATATCCAAATCATCATCGTCATCCTCCAAGCCTGCTCCAGCACCGGGTAGACTGTCACGGCCAGGCTCACGTATGCCTTTCTCTTCCAACAAATACCTTGCCTTTTTCTTGATGGGACTTGAGCTTCCAGCGCCGCGTAGACTGCTGTCCTGTGATCTCGGTCGTACTAGCTTCGGCCGGGTTTCCACGGACAACTTCGTCTGACCTCTTTCTGGACTTCCGAGGCGACTCTCCTTGGGTTGTATCAAGCCAGCTTTTTTCGCGCCTGCCCAGCCCATGGGCGCAGACGATTTGCTGCCACTGCTATTGTTAGCCATGGACAACGCACCAAGTCCGAAATGTTTCTTGCGATCTTTGGGTGGCGACATGTGCACGTCCGTGGACTTTTTGCCGAGCAGACCAAGCTCTGAGGCAGAAGGTTTCGAGAACATTTCTTTGCGTGCTTCTTCCGATGCTGTACCCTTATGTGACGACGTTGATGTTACAGTAGTGATCGAGCTGGTCTGCGTATGCTTCGTACGCATATACTCTGCTCCCACGCCAGATCCCATCTCACCCAACTTCTTGGCCAGATCGCGTTCTTTCTGTGCGTTTGCTAACCTCTTCCGCGAGGCTTCTCCCTGCGTCATATTATGCAATGCATCCATGTCCTCGGCGTCCAGTAAGCTCGCTGCGCTCTTGCCTCCTCCAGGCACAGCATACAACGTGCCATACACACGATCGTGCTGGCCACCGAGCTTCCTTCTCTTTAGCTCGGCATCCTTCGTAACTTTGCTCTTAATGCGATCGTTCGGGGCGCCAGAGCCTCTGAACATCGTGTTGACTGCCATGTTGCCTTTTCGTGCTTTCTCGATTTGCAGATTAAGATGGAATTCGCACGCTTCCGTTTTGCGCTTGTCGACCCAGTCGGTGCATTGCTGACCATCCTTCTTGATTGCACTGCAATAGCCAAGATCTCGAGCAATTCCAATCTCCATGACTGCATCCTCACTGCTGCCCAGCTTGAGCGAGAAGCGGCCATTATGCTGGTTGCCTTTAGGTGGCAAGATAGCTGGATTCAATATCGCGAGCAGTGTTCCAGGTGTGAGCTTCCAGAATTGATTGAAGGCGGTGCCAAACAGAAAACAGTCAATCTCCCACTTTAGATCGCAAAGATGCAGTACCATGAACTTGTTTCGCGGCGCATCGTACTCTTCCTTGGACTTCTCCGCAGTCTTGTGTGTCTGCGCCTGATCAAAGGGTGTCGACTTTGAGGCAAGTACTGCGAACACGATGTAATCTGTTTCACAATCAGGTGGCTCGTAGTCTGGAGCTTTGACTTCTTTCAGCAGTCGTGGTAAGGTGTAGACTTCTTTGCCTTCCATTTCTCTGGCAACGACCGAGTGATCTATATGCCGTTTGCTGAGATGCACCTTGGAAAAAGGATCGTAGCCAGCATCCTGATCCGGATCAAGGCCGTCTATGTGCAGATCTGTGTCACTGTCATCGCCGGCATGACCAGTGCCTGAGTCCTGACCATAAGCGCCTGCGTTGATAGGTTTTGGTCGTGATCGAGTCTGCTGCTCTGTACGGGCTTCTTTAACAGATGCTGACCTCGAAACACTTGCACCACTTTTGTGCGTTGGAGCCACGGATTGTCCTGCTGAAGAGGGTCGTCCACTAACTTGCGCGGTTCTCGGTTTCCGTTCGTTTGGTGCGGGAAGCTGCCCAACCGGACTATCTGATCGACGATTGAAGCCAGAACTACGTACACGTTCTATGCGCTCCTGCTTCGCCTGCCTCTCCTCAGCTGTCGTTTTGCTCTGCTCCAGTCTAGCACTAAAGCTCGACACTTTGGGCACGTCGTCGTTGATTGCCGACTGCAGTGATTGATGCGATTGTGACCTCTTGATCTGGCTGCCATTGCTAGATCGTTTCAACGACACTGCTTGAGCTTTACGTACTGCAGGCAGCCCAAGTCTCTGCCGTGCTGGCGAGAGCTGTTCCTGGGCTTCTCGGATCTGGCGCACAGGCGATAGCGGGACCTCGATAGCCTGTTTATATAGTCTCGTGGGAGAGAGGTTCAGCTTCCTCGGAGAGAATGATCGCACGCTGTCGTCCCGGCTTTCTCTGCCACTGCTTCCACTGTCGCCAGTGGACTTTTGCTTTGCCTGGAGCTTTTTCAACTTAATCTTAGCCTGTATGGCTTGCAGCTGTAGTTGTAACGTCTCTTCGTCCTCGTCCTCATCGTCCATGTCTATCTCCGCCAACTCCTCGAGTGCTCGTGCGCTCCGCAAGGACTTTGAAGGACTCGGCGAAGGGCTTCTTTCCGTTGCGCGACTCGTACGGTCCTCCCACCTTCTCCTGCCCCCTGGGGAAGAGAGTAGTGCTTGAAATGGTGACTTGGGTGGCCATTGGGTCGTGTTCTTGTCGGGAGAGATCTTAGTCCTTGGAGACTCGCGAACTACCACCATCGCGGCCGTGGATCGCTTTCCTTGTTATTGAGATCACATGGTGTTGTTTATGCGGAGGATGTGATTGTTTGGGTCGTGTCACCTTGGGTGGCCGGGATCCGTGGTCATACACGGACGCGAAAATGGCAAGAAGGAATCGCGGGACGCGTCGTTTACGCGTTGACGTTGAACTTTGATCAATGCTTCTTCTACTGAATACACATCAAGAACATTTCGGGAGCCATTACCTGTTGGGGCCTGCGTATCGAGACTCGGATACACATCGATTGAGACTCTTAATGGCAAAGACACGATCAACGAAGCCTACAGCAGGGAAGAAGCAAGAAGAGACGACTTCGACAAAACCAAATCTGAAGAAGCTCGAGGCGAAAGTAGACAACCCGCCTCAAATCTTCGTGCTGCCTAAGGGCACATCGCCGGATGCGCGAATAGCCACACTGCCTAACCCTGCGACGACCGTGCCGAGCAGATATCTGGTCTGTCCAAACAAGGGATTCTACGAGTTCACGCGGATTGCTGCACCCAAGCAACAGAAGAGAAGTTGGCTACTAGCGCCAGATCGATGCAAAGATGGAGGAGGTACTAGCGAAGACAACGATGAAGATGTTGGCTACGTCCTCGAGACGCCAGATACGCTGGTTGCGACACCCGTTGATCCGCTCTTTCTGCTCCTGCCTGCACTAGCTGGCCATGGCATGGAAAGTCTTGGACAGGAGTACCTCGCGCCCTCGGACTATTTGGTCAAGTTCTTGGAGAAATCGAAGCAATTGAAGCCAATAATAAAGCCAAACCAGCCTCGTCAGCTGGAGAAGACCATGGAGGCTCGAATGGAAGCAGTGTGCGATTTCATGGACATGGACGATGAGAAAATGTACGCACTTTCGCTGCCAAAGCTGGTCAAGGAACTGGTTGTAAAGGCCAAAGATATGACTACGAAAGGCCTACCTGCCAGTATGGAGGACAAATTCATCAAGCAGGCCTTGGACGTGCCTGTGCTAAGCGTTAAGCGCGAGGAGAGCATCATAAGCATAGCCACAGATGATGCCTCACCCGGAGCGGAGAGCCGACTTTCGTCGGAAGTGCATTCACAGGAGTCTGATACATCAGGGACGATAGTGGCTTCCGTGACGACAGCGGCAACATCTGTGTCTGTTGCAGGTTCAAAAGACCTCAACGCAGCTCCAAGCGGTATTGCAGATCTCCTGCGATTACGCGTAGCACTCAACTTCATCCTATCATCGTATGTTTCACCCGCTATCAGGAGCAAGCTGGAGCCACTTCTCAAGGACGAAGAAACCACCTCAATAGACTTTGACCCACTGAACCAGCACCTCAACCATGTCGCGTCGCTTAAGAAAGAAGCCCAGGCACTGCGCTCTCTCAGCGACAACATTTCTCGGAAGCGAAGCACCGTGGAAGACGAAGAGTCGATGGACAAAGCAGAGGCCAAAAAACGAAAAAAGGAGGAAGAAGACACTCGCAAGAAGAACACTAGCCACGGCGTCAAAAAGCTTGCTAAGGTCAACACGACTGGCATGGCCAAAATGACCAGTTTCTTCACAAAGGCGCCGGCGAAGAGGTAGCATCAGCCACTTAGTGCTATCTGCCGTTGCCATACATTATGTTCTGGAACACGGGCGTGCTTTGCCCGCTTGTCGACTTGCTCACGAAGCGATATGGCTGCTCCCCATTGTGTGACGCGCCGTTGGTGATGGGCCGCTCAGGTACAGTCTCTAGCTGGAGTGTTTCTTGTACCTGCGGCTTTGGTGTATTATGCCCGCTCATGGACTTGCTCACGTATCGATACGGCTCTTCCTTGACACCGTTCTGCGCTGTGCCGCTCGTCCTGCCCTCAGTGAAAAATTTATTAGCTGGCCTTGGAAGACCTAGATGTTCTCTCAGCGTCGTGCCTTCATAGTCCTTCCGGAACAGGCCTCTTTGCTGTAAAACTGGGACTAGGCGTTCAGCGATATCGTTCAGTCCTTGCGGAAGATACGGCATGACACAGGTGAATCCATCACATGCTCCCTCTCGTAGCCAGATTTCCATATCATCGGCAATACTCTCCGGAGACCCGACGAACGCTAGACCTGAGTATCCTCCATACCGTTGCGCCAGCTGCCGTACTGTCAAACATTCCTCCTTCGCAAGCCTAATTACCCCCAACCTCGCGGTGTGACTCGCGTTCGTCTCAGGTATCACCTCTGGCAAAGGCGCATCCGGCTCAAACTTGCTCGCGTCGCATCCCAACGAAATAGACAAACTTGCAATCGCACTATCATAGTGCACATTACTATCCAGCTTCAATCTCTTCGCCTGCGCATCCTCGACCGAATCCCCAACGATTATCATCGCCGCGGGCAAAATCTTCAAATGGTCCCGACTCCGCCCTGCAGCCTCAACCCTCGCTTTGATATCCGCATACAACTCTTTTGCACCCTTGATATCCTTCGGACTGCAAAACACCAACTCCGCGGTCTCGGCCGCCAGTTGTCGTCCAGGCTCGCTCTGGCCCGCTTGCACAATCACAGGCCACCCTTGCACGGGCCGCGCTATGTTCAATGGTCCCCTGACAGAGAGCTCGTCGCCCTTATGGTTGAGGACATGCATCCTCTCTGGATCGAGATACGTCCCACTTTCCGCATCACGCACGAACGCATCGTCGGCGAATGAATCCCACAGCCCAGTGACGACGTCGTAAAATTCTCGCGCTCGCTTGTACCGATCGGAATGTTGCATGTGTTCGTCCTGACCGAAGTTCTTGGAGCTCTCTGGATTGCCGGTTGTGACGATGTTCCAGGCTGCCCTTCCATTACTGAGATGATCTAAACTTGCGAAGCGGCGGGCTATGTGGTATGGCTCGTCGTATGTCGTGCTCGCTGTTGCGGCGAGACCTATCTTCTCTGTGCACTGAGATAAAGCGGAGAGGAGCGTGAAGGGTTCGAAGGAGGTTGTGGTGTGGGAACGCTTGAGGGCTTCGATGGGCATGTTGAGGACTGCGAGGTGATCGGCCATGAAGAAAGCGTCAAATTTGGCGGATTCTAGCTTTTGGATGAAGGATTTCAGGTGATTCAGGTTGAAGTTCGCATCTGGGTATGCGCCTGGATAGCGCCAGGCTCCTGTGTGCAGAGATACTGGGCGCATGAATGCCGTCAGATGGAGCTGCTTGTGAGGGCGGTCGTTCGACATGGCTGTAGTATCGTGAGAGAGATCGTGCTGATGCAGTGGTGACAAAAGCGTGAGATCGAGAGACTTTGCCTACAATTTCTGTGTGTGTGTGTGTGTGAGAGAGAGAGAGAGAGAGACCTTGGTGTTTATTATGACGACGAGCTCATCGAAGCGCATTTATAATGCGTTTATGTCCGAGCCAATGGTAGTTATGCACTCGGGAGCACGCCATCGCTAGCCGCGCAGGAAGGGAGTAATCAGTACCTTCGACAGGCTGTCCAGAGAAACTTATCTCCGATGAGACTGTCCTTGTACAGCGCCAGAGTGGTTGTGCTGACCGCAAAACGATGTAAAGCATAGCATAGCATAACATGAGGTTGGGTGTGGGGGGAACCATGGCCGAGCTCGGCCCCAAAGAAGAAGCTTGCCATTGGAGCATGAGCAGAACACGCTAAAAGATTGTCTTTGGCGATGCTCGCGTCTTCCTGCTTTGGGAAGGAACCAAGCTTGCACCCCCCAACATTGCATCTCTTTCGTCCTCACGTCTTACAGAGCTGCCTTCGTTACGGAAGTAGTCTTCTTCACAGCCGCTGTGGTTTTGATGACGGGAAGCTGTCCTCCTCTACGGCGCAGCCGTTCTGGAGCTTGCGTGTTAAGGACGCGTCGAGGGCGTCTCAGTTGATCAGGCAGATCGGATGCTCAAATGCTGAGGCAGATCTCCTACAATGCTTGTGGCTGGGGAAGCGACACCAACTTTGGCACTTGTCTAGTGCATCTTCATATATGTCGTCGAGCGGGCGTTGTCTGTTGAATTGGAAGATGTCGAATTTTGCGGCCAACTACACAGATCTAAGCAATATCATCCAATCTACTTCTGCGCCTCCTCACATTCCGATCCGCTTCATCATAATCTTCCTGAGACCAGTCAATCATCTCATGCCTCGTCGTTACATCTCCAGTCTGTGGCATACTTGGATTCCTAGGGTTGTTGGGCGACGTCGGAGATGGCAAAATGCCTGTCTCGTGGACAGGCGAGACTGGTGAGAATGGAAATGGCTCCTCGCCGTCCGCAGTCATTCCAGATAGCAGTGACAGCCTCTTCTCCGATTCCAGCGGTCTGCCAAATGATTTGCGCTTCGGCGAGGCAATCATGAAGCCCTGCTCTCCAACAGAAGCTTGTCTTGACCTGGTCGGGTGGAGGATTAGTTGCCACCAGCCTATGAGCATTGAGCGGCGGAGCATTAGTGCGAAGGTGGACAGTCCGATCAACTGCTTCAAGTCAGCGGCTAACGTTCCGGTAGGTGTACGAGGTATACTTACTGCGGCCAGGTAGAAGCACGCCACCACCACCCCTTCGTTCAGACCGAATATCTTTGTCAAAGGCTCACACTTGCTCTTGTCACCCGTGTTGACGACTAGACATTCAGCCCACTGCAGGACCCCGTCGGCCGATCCACCTGAGGCGTTTTTCACGATTTGCGCCGACGTATCGTACTCCTTGACGAACACGACGCCGAAGTAGCTCGTCTCAAAGGACACAAAAAGGCTGAGCAGAACGCTTCTCCATTGTAATGCCAGCACCTTACGCACCCGCATCCATGCCAACCTGTTCTCGCTGCCCGTTGTGCTCGGCGCTGGTCTTCCAAGACCGGTATTGATCCTCGGGCCGTTCACACTTGTTGCGTTGCTGCCAGACTTCAACAAGTCTTTGACGTAGACTACGATCGCGAAAACTGTAGTCGTGACTTGTAGAATGGCAGCTAGTCCAGCGAAGCCGATCAACCACCCAAGAAAAGTTACATATGCATGCTTTTGGTTGGGAAGACACGTGCTTCCGAAGAAGGAGACCCCAGTGATGGGTAGCGCAACGCCGAGGAAGAGTCCAGGAAGCCCGACGCCCAGCACTATGGCGATCCATCTGAAGAGTTCGACATTCCTGAAGTCCCAGCAGACACGGAGATGTGCGAAAAGACTCCTGCACAGGACGAATTTGTCAGCGAATGCAGCGCATATCCGCATGACGTCGAAATGCGACTTTACCTTAACACAATCCAAACAGCAAGCCCCATAGCCCCCGTAATCAGCAAAGCGCCCGACCAAGCGCAAGACATCGAACTGTACGTATCCCTCGGCGTGATCTCGTTCCAGCACTTGTCCTGCTTACCCGGGTTCGTACCCAGCCCAATGATGAAAGATACCTAACACACACACACACACATCAGCGAAAACCCCTCCTCCACATCCAAGACTCTGTGCTCTCATTCCCTACCTCAGCCAATATCAAACTCACGCACAACCCCACACTGAGATAATGCCGATGACTGATCTCCTCCGGCAAGACCAGAAACGTAAGCAGCAAAAACACCTGGCAGACCAGAGCGGGGACATTGAACCAGTATCCAATCTTCATAACACGTTCGAAATCTAGCTGCGTCAGCCTCATGTGTCATAACCAAGACTTTTTAAGTAGTAGTAGCAGTAGTAGTAGTAGTACCTACTGTCCGAAAAGATCCAATCCTCAATAGGACAAGGCAAGCAGCACTCCAGTTCCAAACCGCCAATGCTTCCGCAAAAGCGCCCAGCGATGTATCCTCCAGTGCTCGGGAAGTCGCCCTGCGACAGGAAGGGAGTCGGACATGTTAGAGTGCCGTTGGCCATGGTGACGGCTTCTGCAGGTGTTGTCGGCTACACGCTTTTTCCACAATAACACAAGTTGCAGCCTAGGGATTGCGACGACGATGTGCAGTCGATGTTGGTGGCGAACATCGGCTCGGCCGCGAGTGAGGCCGGAGACGTCGTCTAGGTAGCATGGCCGCTTGCATTGGAATGTGGTTCATCTCCCTTTGTCCAGATCCTTCAGGTATGGAACAGCACGTGCGACACGAATCCGTATCCGCTGTAGACGAACAACAATGGAACGATTCTAGCACAGTTAGCCGACTGATGTCATGGCCATGTCTGACAGTAGTGGTCATAATAGTGCTTCCATTGTTGTCAGCACTAAAGCCGTATCTGTCTGCAGTGTTCGCAGCAGCATATTTCGACACAAAGTAAAAGCCATGAACCCACAAACCCACTCAGTCCGACCCCATCGGCTAAGACGTTGGTATAGCATGTAATTCATGCCAATACCCCATCCGAACGCCTATTCGCCCAACGCCCTAACCACGTCAAACAGGATACCCATTAAAACCAATCCTCAACTGCCCTCGCTGTCCACTAGATACCTCCGTGCCCCATTTCTGTTTCCAGCCCAGCTCCGCGGCTCGTGCCCCTTCAAATGCCGCCCTGCAGTCAGGTGGTAGCTCGTCAATCAGATCTTGCGATACTGTGCTGAGACCGTTTGGGCCTGATGTGGGATCTTCCACGTGGCCGTCTGGGCCAGGGTAGCCTGCGTTCGAGACGGGAGGTGCCTTGTATACTGTGTCAACGACTGTGAAGGTTCGGGATATAAGCGGTGGTATTGGCTTGAAGATGGTATCTCCGTGTTTCGCTTCTGCGCCATCGAGGACGCTGCCGTAACCGGGCAAGCCATTCGGAATATGTCCATTCGTGAGCTGCTTGTTATTCGATGACTCTTGGCGCAATGTGATGTGCTCCCACTTGGCATGCGTAGGCTGCATGATCTTTGGATAGAACATCATGTTCGTGTTGTTATCATAAACACCTTCCAGATTGGCCTTACGAAGCTGTGCAGTAGTTGAGTTGAAACGACTGGCAGTATTCGTCAGCGATCTCCTAGAACACCACATTAGCATTGTGCTCACCTCGCTTCCCGTGCGTGCATGATCTGCCAGTTCTGCACTGTAATGTTATTCCTAAGCTTCCGGATCTGTTGTTTAGCACCCGGTACTGATGGAACTCCTTGTTGTCGATACACCTCGCTCGCACCAAACCAAGCAACATACCGATTCCTGTTGTATTGCGAACGATCGTCCGGTACATGGTCGTCCGGATCCATGAGTTCGCCTTCGACTTCGCCATTGGCACGAGCTTGGGACACTTTGTAGTCGTCAATAATCCTCTTTCCGCCGACGATGATCTTTGCGCCAAACTCTCTGAAGACAGAGCGTGCTGCGACCACACCAATGTTTCTTCCTTTGTAAGAGTTCGGCAGGATGTCGCGATCGATCAGATCTCTTTTTGCGTCTTCCTCGACCAGGACTTTGTAGAGCTTCGGATGCTTGGTGAAGAACAGATAGCTGTCCCTGAAACCACAACATCTCGCTGGTTCGGTACTCAGCATGTAGAGTCGTTCGCCTTTGCCCATGATTTTGAAAGTCCGAACCCGGTACTCTCTCCCGCCTTGCAGATTGCCGAGCTCATCGACCTTCTCATCACCCTCATCGTCTTGGTCGACCAGCGCCTCATCATTCTCGACCTCGTAGACAGTCCCGTCCTTGTCCACAACCACACTCGGCGCCTCAGCTCTGGGACCTTTTCTCCTCCCTCTAAACCCGCCTCTTGCTCTTCTCCCATCGGTGGAAGGCCTGCCTCTTCTCCTACGCAACGGTGTCCCACTTTCGCTACCATCGTCCACCCCGGGTTCCGGCGTGCCATCCATCTCACTCCGCCGCGATCCTCGTGCAGTCCGAGGTCTTCCGCCTCTCCCTCTCCGGCGCGGCATGCTCGTTATTCGCGGCTCATCATCCTCGTCCTCATCTTCTTCGTCGGCCGCAGGAGTCGCAGCTTCAGCTTCAGCTTCATCTTCTATATCCTGGTCATCATCCTTCTCATATTCAATCTCCGTCGCACCGCGGGTGTCGATATCTGCATCAGCCATTTCTTCGTCTTGATCTTCTACATCGTTGTCTGGTACTCGCGGTGTGGGTGTGCCTAGTGCAATCAGTATTCTGTGCCTTGCATGAAGGGCAGGAATCTTACGGATGACATTGATAGATATGCGCGCGCCTTTACGACCCTTATTGATCGTATGGCCTTTTTTGAACGGCATCGCGCCGGCAGATAAGCGCTATCCGCAATGTGTAGAAGATGGCGATATGTGAGAATGGGATGATGTTGCTTGCTTCAGTGATCTTCGATGAGATGGGGGACGCGGCGCGACTGCCGCTTGTGATCGGATACCCTGGTCGACTATGATGCCTCAGGCATGAGCGCGACACGTGAACGCAGGTTTTCGAGATCACATGATGCGCATATGGCTCCTTCGATGTGTCTGGTCAGCAACGTCCACCAGCGTCACTTCGCCATCCGCACTATCCACTGTAGGCTAGGTAACCTTAGATAACGAACAAGGAATAATTGCTGACGGAGACCGAATGTCGCGCTTCTCGAGCGATCACTGTATCAGATTGCCGAGACGACAGAGATAGATGTGCTGTGTGTATCAGAAGCCAGCGAATCCAGCCTGCAAAGCAGCCCGGGGCATTTCCATTATAATCAGCTATCCTCTAATTCTTTCATCGACGTGATGTCTTCCACGCCTTCCTCAATCGATGTCAACGATGGTGGCCGCGCAGAAGCTATGAGAGCCATGCGTAGTAGGTATCTAGTAAAGCAAGCAAAAACACAAATGCGGCCAGAGGCGAAAGCGTGGCCTGGAGCGCGCATCATCAAGCAAACCAGAGCAAAGCAAAGCCCTACTCAGAATCCTGTCCCATGAAAGCACAAGCGATCAGGGTATCCATAGGCTACTGCTCAGTCAAAGATATCCATGTGCATGAAAAGTGTGATCCCGATGTTCCATTTTAGTAGTGTGCAAGTGATCCCCTTTTCCCCTTTTGTTAACGCCGTGCTGTGCTGGAAGTCGATCGAAGCAGCAATCCCCGTATTATCCCGTCCATATGCCGCATGAAGTAGGCTGAATCGCCCAGAAAAACAAAGGAATCATTCCATCGCTGTTTCATAAACGAAGAATCAGTAGAAACACAAGTGGGAGTCGACCAGGCCATTGACTCCGCGATCTAGGAAAGCAAAATCTATCGCGGATGGTCATCGCGCATCCAGGTCCAGTTCAAGAGAGGTGGTGAATCTGAGTTGCGGATGGTATGAAGCAAAAGCTTTCTGCAGGCAAAGAAACAACGATGCTTCCAATGGTCCAGTGGCTGAAAAACTTTTGAGTTGCATGAACGCTGCAGGTGAGAGTGTGTCTGAAGTTATGTCAATTCGACGCCTCAAGCATGCTCCCAGCGGATGAGAGCGCTCAGCCCATGACCGTTTGAGCAGCATAGCCTGAGGTCATGCCGTATGGACGGTAGTGAGCTTGGTATGTGCACGAAGAGCAGTTGCAGTCGTAGCGATGTACGTTGTTCCAAGCCGACTGTTCCCAACCAGAATTGTATGAAGGCGTCTGATAGTAAGACGATTGAGCGTTCTGTGCGTACTGGTAGGCAGAAGCGCGAGCACGCTCCTCCGAAGCACGGCGGCTGGCCTCCTCAAGCTCATAGGCCGAAGGGTAACGATCCTTTCGGTAATAGTCGTCTACGTTGTACTTCGAGCTGGTTGCCCACGGATCGGTAGCACTGTATGGTGTAGAGTACTGCGAGGATCGAGCTGTCATCGGTGCGTCAAACGACTGCGAAGAGGCCGTTGAGCCGGTATACGGCGATGGATATGGCGAGTACCTATCGCGTGTGCTGCTCGGGTGACTTCGAAGATCGGTGTTGAGCGGCGACAGCCTAGCCGGCTGCGTCTTGGCCACGTACTCGGCGTCGTACTTCTTCCAAGAGTCCTGCCATGCCTGGAAGCCGTTGGGATCCTCGTGATCGACATGCAGCGTGTAGCTGATGAGCTGCAGCCACTGCATCTCAAGCTTGTTGAGTTCGGTGACCTTGATAGCTGTTACATCAGACCACGATCGATTAATGAAGGTGTTGTCGTCAAGGAACTTGCTCCCCATGATGAGCGACACCGCCAGTAAACGGTAGATCTGGTTCTCGCCAGGTACGACCGACTTTGGGTGGTAGTGCAGCCGGTTGTTCAAGTAGTAGAGACTGAGCAGGATCGTGGCAGACGGCAGTCGGGTCGCCGAGAGTACTTGGTGTACCCATTTGCGAAAGGACGGTGCGCTCTGCATCTGGTGTTGAAAGCTTCGAGTCACGTCAATATCTGCAAGGCAGACTGGGGACAAGAGGTAGGCATACATTGACTGAACAGCCTCACTGACGAAATCGGTCATGCGCTCCATGTCGTAGTCAAGTTTTGCTGAAACACCGCCAGTCGCTTTCTCCTCCTTGGCGGCTTGCCGTTGCTGCTCTCGGACGGCGGCATTTTGCTGTTCTTCGTGGACTCGGCGCTGGAAGTCGTCGGCGAAAGCGACTCGGTCGTTGATTCTGAGCGGTGGCAGTGTCGGCGCACCTATGGGTTCGTAGTAGCTCGAGATCGGCGGCAAACTCGTCGTTTGCTGGTAGCTGCCTTGCTGATATGGGTATGTCGGCGGCGCAGGCGCGACTGGTGGCTGCATGTAGGCTGTTTGATAATCGTAAGCGCTGTCTTGGCGGCATTGGCTTACTTGCTGCTGCGATGAGTATGGATCTTGAGGATAGTGCATACTGCTGTAGCCATATCCTGTGCCAGAATCTGGAGGCGTGAGAGGAAGTTGGCCCGCCATGGACCGCGAGTAGTAGCCTGGCATATTTGCAGTGACAGCTGTCAGGAACCGAGAAAACGGTTGCTCAGAACCTATGTTATGGTGTGGTCAGCGTTTGCCTTTTTCTTTTTTTGAACCCGTCCGCTGATGACTGTTGAGGACCTACCGCTTCTCGTGCTCTCCACACCGACAAAGACCAAGCACCGTTGCAAATGGTGCAGAATCTAGTAGCTTTTGACCATGCGATAAATCTTTGATGGTGAGTGATGCTTTGGTGACAATTGCGCGATGAGATGTTTGCTCGAACCCGATGAGTGGCGCGTGGAGCAGACGTCGAACAGTAGTGATCTGGTGAGATATATCTTTGCGATGCGCACGTCGGTCGGTCACAGGTTGGATGTAGTCGGGGATGACTTTTCGCGTTGACTTGGTTTGTGTCGGCAGTAAGAAGTAGCGGCGAGAAGTACACGCGCAATTACAATGTCGTGGCGGCGGACGAGGCTAAGTGAATAGTTCGTCCTGTAGTGAAGAGAGTGTTGCCGTGCGTCGCTCGGGATGAGTTGGTGTCTAGGGTTTCCGTGGGCACGTCCGGCCGAGTCGTAATGATGTCGTTCGTTGTGCTGGCAGTTGGCGGAATGTCTTGAAGGCTAAGGCGCTGCTGACGACGTCTTCGAGTGACCAAGGAGGACGGGTGCGAGTGCGAGAAGGGATTGTCAAGTGCGAAGGCGTGGTTGCTCGTCTGACGGCGTGGCCTGGTTCTTGTCTCGACGATGCCTCTAAGCGCACATACACACACACACATACACTGATGCCTGCAGTGCGATGCGGCGAAGGGGTGTACCGTTGGTGGTGCTGCTGGCTGTGCACTGGCGAGACCCAGAAGGGAGCTGACGAAAGAAACAAGTCAACGACGCTCGCTCCTGCCCACTCACTTGTTGCAGGGGCTTGGCGGAAGCGATCCGAGCGTCAGAAAACTCAACGGGCCACGACGGGCACCGATCCAATCTCCTCGCGCACCAAAGAGTCGCTCTGTAACGCCAGAACTCGTGTTCTGCAAGGGTCGGTCACGCGGAGATTGCTCGTAATTCGTGAGTGCGCCTGCAAACGACGATACTACGGTGGCTCTTTGTTTGTTGTCTGCCTGCCTAACCGCACGAACACAGGAGAGAGCGGGATCAGGGAGGAATGCTAGTACGTATGATGCGGCCACCCAGGAGAAGAAAAGCCTCGCAGCAGAATTTGCACGACCTGTCATGACCCCGAGAAAAAAAGACTGTCCGACACCACATCGCACAACAAATCGGCTGCTCTGATCGCATCCGCCCACACCCTGCCGCCGCCCCAGCGAGCCAGCTTTTAGGCTCGCCTTGCGCGCTGTTGTTGGAGGTTCTCCCCTCGCCCGCCGAGCGAATCCCGTGACAGCTAATCAGCATTATTTGATTACAACGTCTCCATCCCACATTGTCCTCACCACCGTGCGCCGCCTGTGCAATGCATCGGCTCGTAGCCACTACTGCTTGCGTGCACACCGCAAGCAGCCAGCGATCGCACTGCATCCCGATAGTAATAAAGGAAGTGCCGCCTACCCATCGTTTGCGGAGTCGATTTGGTCATCCTTTCATCAATGATCGCAGAAGCCCAGCCAAAGTTTGGGCTAGCAGCGCTGCATCTCCCCACCCTCTCGCGATCACGACTGCGGCTTCTCTAGGCAGCTCCTAGCAGAGGAAGGATGCCGACCAGATCTGCTGTGAGTATAGCTTGCCACATGTACGAACTGCAGCGGCATCATGCTCGCTCGATTGCCACGACCTCGGCGTGGATGCACTTGGCGGCGTGCGCGCGTCCAGCTGCTAGTGTTGGCAGCGCGAGAAGGGCCGTTATGCGAAAATAGCAACCGGATCCGGCAGCAACAAACACGATACCTATTACCGGACTTCATGCGATACCCACGAATATAGCGACGCCTTCGTCCTTTGAGCTGAGGACATTTCAGGCGTCGGAAGTCCCTAACGGCTTCTTCCACAGTGCATGTTCTGCTGAAAGTGCTGTAACATGTAACGAAGCTCTCCTGTTTCGTGCTTACCGATAGTGCGCTCCTAAAGCTGAACATCCGTACCATATTCGATGATTAATATAAAGTAAGGCGATAGCATTAAAGCCTCTAGTCTTCGAATTATAACTCGATTTCGTTATTATATTCTTTACCGGACACCTTCTCGCTACTTATTAGATACTAAGACTATAGAATCTTATTACTCTTATAAGTAAGCGCTAATCTAGAGGCGTAGGCTTCGGCTTCTAAAAAATCTAACTAGTATACTATAGCCTATAGTTCCGACCTTTTAGGCCTTTCTAATAGGGTTAAGTTATTAAAGGGCCTTAGGATAATAGAGGATAGCGTCCTCCCCCTTCCTTTGCTCCCTAACTCTCTCTAATGTTTTATAGCCTTTACGGGTAGATTACTACGTATTAAGAGGCCTAGAGGCCTCTCTAGGTATATGTTTACTATATTAGTATCGTAAGGTATATCTATATATATTATAGAAGAGGGAGAAAGACGTAATAAGCTATTAAGCACGGCTCTAATACGATTAAGGACCTCCTTAGGGAGGCCTTATATATGTATAACCTCCCTAGGGGAGTAGTAATAGCAATAGAGGGAAAGGTAGCTAACCTTTGCCTTCTAGAGCTAATAAAACTCTACTAGTACTAAGAGCCCTCTAGGGCTCTTAATCTATACTAAAGAATATAGAAA
>KZ106793.1:197677-223489 GCA_000504385.2 Exutisphaerella laricina CBS 326.52 | reverse complement strand
TTCTTCTCTTAAGCTTCCCCTATTAATTCTTCTTACTAAAGTTCTATAGGATATATTGTAGGCTTTAGCTATAGCATAGATACTCCGGAAACAACTAGATTAGAAAGCGGATATAGTAAGCAGTATAGAGCCTTCATTTAGGCTGGTTTTAGAGCGAATTGATTGGTGCCATAACAAGGTGATGAAGTTGAGTGGTTGAAGGTTGGTATAGAAGTTGGTCATACCCCCGGATTGGTCATACCCCCGTGGATGACGTTAGTTAGCGCGAACCAACGGCAGGGTGCCTAAGGCAATGCCACGAGTTGCATGCATGATAGCCAGGGCTTTAGAACTACCCCGTGGGGCTGGACGAGTCTGTTCAGGCACGAGGGAGATGTGGTTGTTGTTACTGTCAGCGACGTCGGTGAGTACTCGTTGACTCGGCCTTTCGTAGCGCACCTACGTGACATGTTGGTGTCTCGGAAGAAAAGAAGCACGTGTGACGAACACTTGACCGCGGCGTTGATGTCATTCCGAAGACGCGATCCTTGTGCTGCTCACCATCAGAACACTTTCTTGGGCTTACACCTTGGCACTATGTATTATGCGCAAACAGGCGTTCGCTGTTCGGATATCTGGGAGGATCGGTTGTTCGCTGACAACTTGATGCCGTGAAGAGTATGTATGCCTAGGCAGCTTCACGAACACACGTCTTCCTTTACGACGCAGCACGGCGAACCACTTACCATGTCCAATGGCACCGCAACGACGAACGGCGCCAACGGACACAGCTATAGCAACGACATCCAACATCCGTCGCCGACACGTGCGCGCAAAGTCAATCCGGCCATAGCTCGAGCCTTCAACAACGAGCTCAGCGTTGGCAACGCAGCAAGAGCAGCCGCAGCATCCGGCATCTTAAGCGAACGCAGTACCCCAGCTCTCCCCGACGATGCACCTCCATCTGTGAAAGCGACCTCTGCCGCCAGACGAGCGAACCGAAGAGCCACAAGGCGCCGCATCTTCCCGACAGTGGAGTATCAAGAGCGGGTGTCATATTTCGATCCACGGAGCAGCTATGCCAACTTCAAAGGCTTTTTCGTCCTCTTCTGGATCGGCCTTGCCATCATGGTCTTCACGCAGATTCTCCGAAACTTGAGAGAGACAGGAGCATTGTTGAACTTCAGGCAGTGGCCTCTCTTCACCAAAGATCTCCTTGAGCTAGGTTACAGCGATCTGTTGATGTGTGGTAGTACCGCCCTGAGCATGCCACTGCATCTGCTGTTCAAGAGGAGTAGGGGCATGCTACGATGGAACAGAGGCGGCGTCGTTGTTCAAAGCTTGTACCAGGCAGGATGGCTGTGGCTCTGGATAAGCTGGCCATTCCTGCGGGATTGGACCTGGACCGCGCAGGTATTCTTTACACTGCATACCCTGGTACTCTTCATGAAGATGCATTCCTACGCCTTCTACAATGGCCATCTCTCCAGCACTCTCGATCGATTGAAAGACCTGGACATGCCCATCGGACCTGCCACTCCACTCAATGCCGCGGTGCATTATCCTTCAGCACAGTTCCTGCTGTCAGAAGCCAAGCCAGAGGATGACGATGACGACGACGATAAAGACGAAGAACCTGAACTATCTCCAGTCCTTCAGCTGCGCGAGGATCTTGCCAAAGAGCTTACTTCACCATTGGGTAACGTGACATATCCACAGAATCTGACCGCTGCCAACTTCTTTGACTATCTCCTCTGTCCGACTTTATGCTACGAGCTCGAATATCCACGCATGCCAGCTCGTTCTTACCTCGAGCTGTTCTGGAAAACGCTCGCTGTCTTCGGCTGCATCTTTCTCATGACCGTCATCAGCGAAGAGTTCATCATCCCGGTGCTAGACGAGCAAAGGATACGTCTGCATGGCGCACGAACCTGGATCGATGGATCGCTGATGTTCGCTGAAGCTGTGAGCCGACTGCTGTTCCCATTCATGATAACCTTTCTTCTGGTCTTCATGGTCATCTTTGAGTACGTTCTGGGTGCTTTCGCAGAGATCACGCGATTCGCAGACCGGCAGTTCTACGACGATTGGTGGAACAGTACAGACTGGATGGAGTTCTCTCGCGAGTGGAATATCCCAGTGCATCACTTCTTCAGGAGACATGTCTACAGTGCGAGTCGAGCAGCAATGGGCAAGCCTGGAGCGACTGGCTTTACATTTCTGATTTCGGCTCTGGCTCACGAGCTCATCATGGGCTGCATAACGAGGAAGTTCAGAGGATACGGTTTCGTCTTGATGATGTTACAGATCCCGATTGTTGCAGTGCAGCAGCTGCCGATCATCAAGAAACAGGAGCTGCTAAACAACGTTCTGTTTTGGATTTCAATGATTCTGGGGTTAAGCCTGGTACGTTGACAGTCACTCAGGCCGACGTCAAGCTAACGTGGTACAGCTGTGTGCACTTTACGTGCTGGTCTGAGCTATCTGCTTCCAAGAGATGCTCCACGTGTGTCAAAGATGCCAACTACCGAGCGCCTGATGGCGTTGTGCCAGGACAGCAAGATAGATCAACATCGTTCCAACACTTCACCTCGCCGCCGGGATGGTGCTGCATGCTGTACTACTGATATTCTACAGCCCGCCCGATGACCACCTTGCGCGCATGGAGGACTAATTTATCAGTCGAGTGTGAAAGAGATCTTTTGAACGAACTTTTCGATCTCGTCTCTGTAGACTGCGCTGATCTCGGCACTACACCGTTTGTCGACTTCTCGAAGCAAGAAGCACGGCTTACTGCTATCGTTCGTGTTTGTTTGCCATTTAGCTTCGGCGGCAAGCGCGATTCGGCCGACTCTTGCCCGAAGCTTAGCTCAGTCCAGCTCAAACTTCGAAACAGGCACCAGGCTCGTTTATCCAAATTGGTTCAATCAACACGCAGAGACTCGCACCTAATACCAAGACTACCATGAAACAACCGATTGATCTTTGGCTAGATTGCGATACTGGACATGACGATGCATTCGCTCTGTTGCTCGCGGCCCGGCATCCTGCCCTCAATCTTCTTGGTACGCGTGCGGATGCGTGACCCTTACTTCGTAGCTCATATCTACGTGATCGTTTCGAGCGGACTTGGCGCAGCATCCACGACTAACGTGGTCTTGGTTTAGGTGTGAGCACGATATACGGCAATGCGCCGTTGGAGCATACGACACAAAATACGATCGCCATTCTCTCGGCGATCGGACGGACAGACGTTCCAGTCTACGAAGGTGCATCCAAGCCTTTCTGCCGTCCAACTTCTTCAGCAGCAGATATACACGGCGACTCTGGTCTGGATGGCACGACTTGTCTCCCGCAACCAAGCATGACTGTCAGAAATGGGAGCCACATCAAAGCGATGCGCGATGCTCTATCAGCTTCAACGTCGAAGCCGTACCTTGTCGCCACCGGCGCGTGCACCAATATCGCCATCCTGTTCGCTGCATATCCGGAATTGGCGGACGATATTGCAGGACTCAGCATTATGGGTGGTGCTATAGGTGGCGGATTCACGAATGCCCCAATGGGCCACGTCCATGGTCAGAGTGAAGGTGAAAGGTTCGGCAACTGGACACCGTCAGCTGAGTTCAACATCTGGCTCGACCCGGAAGCTGCACAGAGTATATTCTCTAATCCGATGCTCGCGAGGAAGACAACGCTCGTTCCTCTCGACTTGACGTACGTACGCAAAGGCAGAAAGGCACAACGCGCAGCTTAGACACGCGTCTATAGCTACGAGGCACTTTCGCGCGGCGCGCCTATGCCTCTACGCTAGATGTTACATTCAGTGACATTCCCACATGTCACCCTTGCATAGACTAACACCCTTCTGTTTGGCAGGCATCAGTTCCTAGCTACTCCGGATGTCCTACAGCTCATGCTCCATGGCTCGACCAAGACAACGACGGCAGAACGTCCAGAAGTTCGGAAGCTCTTTTATGAAATTTTGACGTTCTTCGCCAAGACGTACGCCGATGTGTTTGGACTTACCGAAGGGCCACCCTTGCACGATCCCTTAGCTGTGGCAGCTATCCTAGTACCGGAATGGTTCGACGACGGGGATCGAGAGAGGTATCAAATAATGGTGGTGACGGATGGCAAGCATGAAGCGGTCGAGGCTGTGGCGACGAAAAGTGAATGTGGCCGCACTGCTGCAACACTGCTGCCAAAGGGAGAAGCGGGAGTGAGGATCCCTCGTGGACTAGAGAAAGAGAAGTTGTGGAGGTTGTTGGAGGGGTGCTTGGAGAGAGCTTCGTCATGACCGTAGAAGGAAGAGTACATTCGTGAGAGTGTGCAGTCATCATTGCCACCTTTATTACACTCATCACAACGGTCCCTTCGACCTCTCAAGGTCCTCTGACAGCGACTCTGTTGAAATTGCTCGTCTTCTTCACCAACGTCGGAATTCCACTCTTACCCAAAATAGCAGACTCCGTTGCAGCTGACATGACCGCAATCAGGGCATTGCTGGCATGCTTTGATGCATTTGCCGAAGCTGCGTAGGTCAATAGAGTGGGTCTTTGTAGTAGCCACTGGCCGCGTCGTGATCGCACAGGGTCTTGGACTTTAACTTTCTCGGGTGTAGTGAATGTTGTTGCGCTTGCCTGCCTTTGGGCAGGTTGGATGTGGATAAGATGAGACTGAGGATGATGGAACTGGAACTGGAGCTGGAGCTGGAGCTGGAGCGGCTGAGGTCTTGAGAATTGCTGTAATGGAATAGCTATATCAGCTGAGCCATGCATGTATGGCATCTCGAAGATTGGAACAGGCCTTCATAATCGGAATCGCTGGCGGCATTGCAGTTCGTGCTTGCCTTGCCTTGGTAGTAGATGCCGGTAAAGCCAGCAAGGCTGAATACCGCTTTTGGTCGGCGTACGTTGCAATCTGTAGTATGCAAAGCACAAAGGAAATTCGATTGCATTGCGTCATGTATCAAGAAGATGGCAGCTCTGGTTGCGTTCTTGGTGGTGTGGATCGAGGCCGCTGATCAGGCAGTCCATGTTCGCCATAAACATATGCTGGTCCAGCCAAATAAGGCCGATCGTCGCCATGTCCATCACATAGTGCTCTGCGACAGCTGCGCTCCTGGTCGGACCGTAGTCGTTAATCAGCTCGATTGTGAGTGCATCTATACAATGGTGACTTCTTGCCTGATGCTCGCTATGTCAACACAACGCCTCGCTAGATGATACCTGCACAGACCTGGGTCTCTGAATTGTCCTCTATTCCTCTTCATCGTCGTCGACGATCCTCCTTCTCTTAACCCGCGCCTGAGGTACGTCGTCGTCGATTTCACCTTCCGCATCTGCATCGTCGTCAGCAGCACCACTGTTCTGGGTCGGAGCAGCTGGTCGCGCCCTGTCTCGCTTCGGTGATTGCTCCCGTGCTTCCTGAATGATGCCATCGTCTGGATCTTCGTCATCATCAACAATCTCCTCCTCGTCGCTGGGGGCCACGAAGTCGTCCTCCTGGTCGTAGCTGTCCTCTCTGGTGAACCGTCTTCGTCCGTTGTCCTCGTCGTCGCTGTATTCGCTATTGCGACGCCGCCTAGGCTTGGCACGTGGCTTGCCAGGCGCAGATCTGCCACGACCTCCACCTTCTTCGTCATCTTCGAGCATGCCAACATTGAGACCACCACCGTATCGGCCAGACGAAAGTCCAGAGCGACCCAGCGTACGCTCTGCTCGTTCCCTCTCGCGGTCCTGTGCGTTCTGTAGCTTCTTCCTGTTACGAATAGCTTGTCGCTCAGCTTCCTCGGCCTTTTTCCTCTGCAACTCAGGATCGACTTCAGTGGCCTCCAGGGTGCCGCTCGCGCCTCCAACCTTAGTCGCATTGGCTGCATTTGCAAGCGCAGCCTGCAGCTTTTCGATCGCATCGTCTTGCCCTGATTCCGTTTGCCTTACTTGTAGTCCTGCAGTCACCTTGTGCGTAACACGTAAAGCCTCCGCCTCTTGAACAGGGACAATGAGATACGTCCAAGAATCTCTGCTGAAGTCGTACTTCTCACCACCTGCTGCACCTTGTCTGCCACCTTTCGAACCTCTAGTAGCGATGCTGATTGGAGTAGGCTTAAGAGGATTTCGCTGTGGAGGAGCAAGAGCATTACCATCCATCTCGTATTGGATGGTAGGGTCTGATGCAAGCTGCAATGTCAGAGAGCCATCAGACCATCTGTTTATGCGTGCATTGGATTGCACTTCCGAAGGATCCGAAGGTGAGTGTCGCCAACGGATGGTTGTAAGGGCTGTATTGTAGGCTGAGAAACTGGATGTGGGTGTTGCTTTCGAGTGGTGTTCTGTGGTCGGAGGCTGGAACGTCGTTGTCTGCCAGGCTTGCGGCTCTATCGACATGAACGGAGGTACTTTTAACAGGTACATCTAAACAAATTAGCATCGCGACCATGGCTCCTAACTTGATTGTGTATACCTCGCCATCACTGGGCTCTGGAAGTGCTTGGCGCGAGAACTCTAGATCAATTTCTGCTATTTCCATTTCTTCCTCAAACTGCGGCGCCTCTTCTTCTTCTTCCTGAATGCGATCAGCTCTGTCTTCATCGTCTCCAGAGTCGAGCTCTTCATCGTCAAGGTTGCGTTTTCTGCAGCATGTCAGTGCCTGAATACTTTCCAGTACTGCATAGCTCATACGTAGACTCCTCTGGTAGCGCTTCATCCTCATCGTCTCCGAACAGATCATCTCCCGCGTCTTCCTCGTCCGCTGTCTCTCCTATCCCCCTCTTAAGCGCGTCTCCGTTCTCACTTGCTGCATCACCGTTCACTCCGCTCTCTTCTGGCGTCGCGACAGCATCCTCCAAGTGCGGTGACGCAACAGCAGACATTGTTCAGACTCAAACTGTTGTGATGCTGAAGCCAATGCGCGTCGCGCAGTTCTTGCTGTGGACAGATCGAAGTTAAGGCGTGTTGTAATCGCGCGCCGAATGCAGCAGTAATATCCTTCGGGATCTTGTGGCAGAGTGGTCGTGGATATGCAATGCAGGTGAAGTCAAAGATGTTCTGAACTTCACATGCGCGACAGGTGCTTCTGCTGTGGCTTGATTGATGTGGCTTAACAGCTCGTTTCACATTTCGACAGGGATGAGCATCCTTCTTGCTTCACCCTGAATCCACGAAGGCGCGAACTTCACTTTCAATGATCACGACTGAACGTCGTGCAACTCGTTACATTCACTCATTTCTTGCCACGAGCTCATCCGATCCGATCTGCGACATCCCGTCAAGAACATGTCGTCCTGGATGAATAATCTGTGAGTGATTATACTTTCTTTCTGCTATGTCGGTGAAAGTTGGAACGAAGCTTGGGGATGCATGGAGCGTCTCCGTTCTTCCGCTTCACTTCATTTTTACTCCTCCGCGTTGGCCTCGTAGTTCATTACGATACCTCTGGGAGCCCGGAATCGTTGGAATTGTTGGAGCAGGACGTCCAAATCGAGTCAAAAGGTATTAGCACCTTTACTTCCGCCCCTGGCATCTCCCCGGACGATCTTCACTTCGCCAAGGATGAAACACTTCAAGACATTGAGCACTCATTCTTGAGCTTGCATTGCTACTCCAGAGCACCCTGCTGTAATGCCGTGATCTGGACTATCCAAAGTCGCCGCTGCGTGGTTCGACTCGACGGCTTGCAAATTGATCATAACGATGGTTACATCGTTCTGCCAAGACATATCGATGTTTCGGTCCTCACCCGCGATGCACTGGTATGGACAGCAATGACGTTGACGCATTATATCGCGTGGCGACACTCCGCGTCGTTGGCGAAGTGAAGTTGTCGCGACCGCGGTCCCTGCAGCAGCATCGTCGAATACCTCAGCACCTGGCCAATAGGGAACCGAGATTGACAGCAGTGAAGCGACAATACCGTTGCTCAAGTGAGATTGTGTGCATTGGAGCCTGGAAACGATCTTCACATTGTCCTCGCGCCCATTCTAGCGCGATGTGAGATTGCGCCTAGAAATATAAATACCCTTCGTACCACCTTTCACCTTCCACACGCACACGCACACAACAACCATCACCTCCACCACCACCACCATGAAGATCATCCGGACCCCCATCGAGGACGACAACGAGATAGATCGCGCCATTACGCCCACCGCTCCCGTTACTGGAACTGCTACCGCTACCGCTACCGCTACTGCTGCTGCTACTACTGCTGTCACTGCTGCTGTCACTGCTGGTGGACCGCTGTCTCAACTACCGCCGCTTGAAACGTATGGACCTGGACTCTATGGACCTGCAGCACATTCCCTCCTGGGACCTGACTTAAATCCGCGCACAAAAAACTTGATCAAAGCTGACGATGGTGACTTCAGGCGCAATCTGACTCGCGGCAACAGCCAACCACGCACGAACCAGCAACAACCACCACCAAGCCGTGGCGGCAGCTCTCCTCCATCCGCGAACAGCCCATCGTCGAGCATACCACCAAACATCGCACAAGCACCACCGTCGCCATCATCAAACACTGCCACCAACACGATGCAGACGAACCAGCAAGCGTATCAGGTCAACCAAGACCCGCCCAAGAACCCGCCATTCTTCTTCCGCGAGAAGTATACCGGTTTCATCGTCAAGGGAAACTTCATGACACTTGCGGCCAAGCCACATCTCGTTGAAGAGGGCGAGTGGGTCGCACATCAACGCACGTACTTGACTCCATTTTCAGAAGCGTACGAACTGACACGTAATCGACAGTGCCTGAGCAGAGCCGCCTCCTGAGCGGCATGCTGAAGATTGTGCAGACCGAGGACCGTCATACTGGAAAGCCACTTTGTAATGACAACAAATGCCCGAGTATGTCGGCTGGACCAAGGTGAGTTATGTTTTCCACCCCATTGGCAACAATCGCCGATACTGACTGCTTCATTCAGCAACTGGATGTGGATCGACACCAAGGGCAACCCTTACAATCTGCCAGCTCCTGCTTATATCAAGAATATCACGACTTGGGTCACCGGCAAGATCGTCAACGAGGCCTTGTTCCCAACCACACCATTCCAGACTGCTCCGCCACTGCCAAACCCACAGAACCCAGACGCTTGGGTTGGTCAGAGCTCAGGTTTCGCTCAAACGTTCTCGGCGGAAATCAAGAACATGTACAGGCAGATGTTCCGGTGCTACGCTCACCTCTACTGGAACCACTGGCTTGACTTCTGGAACACAGACAGCTACCGTCAGCTCAACACCTGCTTCATCCACTTCGTCAACGTGGGCAGAATCTTTGGCTTGCTCCCAGAGAAGGAGACCGAGGCCATGCAGCCACTCATCGATCTTTGGATCCAGAAGGGCGATCTACCAAAGCTCGTCGAGAACGACCCGAACGGTGTTGCTGTGCCAGTTGCTACTGCATCAGCTTCGGCGGCCTCTTATCCGGCCTCTGGAAGCGCTAGCAAGCCATCGTCCTCCACTGCTGCTTCGGGCTCGGCTTCTTAAAGCAGCCACCAACGATTAAACCACACGACATTTGAGAGAACGGAAGGCATGGACGAGCATGAGATAGCATTGAGAAAAGAAGTCTCAGGCGTACCGGTAGTGCTTCAGCATAGCGAGCGAAAAAACATTGTCATGGAAGACGATGCGTCCACTGGGAAGGGCTTGGGATACTGGCAGCAGAGAAGTTCAGCCGCAGCATTAGGCACTGGTATGCCGAAGCGGGCACGAAAGGACAGGCTCAGAAGCTTACGAATGAATCAATGCTTGCAACTGGCATGCTTTTTGCGAAGTCGCTTACGATTCTTTAAACTCTTCCTCGTTCTCGCATTGCTTTTTCTGTGATCTTTAGTGTACGAAATGTGATTGATTAGTCTTTCGGTCTTTCGCAAAGCCAGCCGCCATCGGCAAACCACTCCTCGGTCGTCCCGGCATTGTTCACAAATTCTTACAGCGCAGGAACGGCACGAGCGAGTAGCGTTGCGGTTGCATTCTTATCGACCAAGCATACAGCCTGAGCGACAATGGCATCGCATCGTCGCTTGTTTACGTCGCTGCTCTCGTCGCCGCCAACATTACGAAGCGCAGTTCTTTCGGAAGCTTTTCGGGTTGGCGTGACGAGACATTTGACAACGATACCATCACGACCCTCCAGGACTCATATCTACATTGGATCCTGTAATCCAACTCCATATCCCAAAAGTCGCCGAAGTCTCCAAACCTCAGCTGTGTCTGTCGAGTCCACTCCTGCAGCTTCAGCCTCGATCCTGAACGGTCAGCATACACAACGACAACCACCGCCTCGACCCTCCCGGATCCGTCGCATCCTCATCACGTCCTCTCTAATCCTCGTCTTCTTCACCTCTGGCTTCGCCATGGCCGCCGCCCCCGTTGCCGAAGCCGTCAACGGCTTCATTAATCCTCCCACCGACGCCGAAACACTCACCCTTTTCGAACCACACTCCCAAACAGCAGCCGATATAAACGAGTACATAATCAACCACCCTCTGTCGCAAAAGCTTCGTCAACAAGAAGGAATGGTCGAAAGTCGCCCGCATTTAAAAATCCCACCCGCGATGCGACCTCATAATTTGACTGGAGGGACTCTATTGGGCGAGAATAAGATCGAAGTCCCTCCCTTGACGTTCTCAGACAAGGATGCGGAGCTCCCGACATTGGTGCAGATTTCGTATCTGGGTCCTGCGCTTTGTGGACATCCAGGACTAGTGCATGGAGGGTTATTGGCGACGATGTTGGATGAGGGTTTGGCACGGGCTTGTTTCCCTGCGTTGCCGAACAAGGTTGGTGTTACGGCGAGTCTGAAAATTGACTATAGGGTGCCGTGTCCGGGGAGTAGTTATGTTGTGCTTAGGGCGATTACGACGAAGGTTGAGGGGAGGAAAGCGTGGGTTAAGGGGTGGATTGAATTACTTGGACAGGAGGATGGTGAGGGACAAAGGGTTGTGGAGGCGGAGGCGCTGTTTATTGAGCCGAAGCAGGCGAAGCACATGGCGAGGGTGTACAGTACGACTTGAGTTTATGTTGATGATACCCTGCTGTCGAGGCATAACACAGATGGTAGGCTGAACAGGCTTAGATATAAACGCATAGAAGTTGGCATGTTTTGCAGAATCTTTCTTTGATTCGTAGCTGCTAAGAGTTCCTTAACGCCATGCTTTGACTATGCTGGTAAGTCAAGCAATATAGGCACTGCTCCATATGGCAGTTTTGAGGTTTGCTTTGAGCATATCAAATGATGATTGCGCTCCCAGGATGAGCGTCTTGGTGGTCATCGCCGTTATGCTTTGTGAAGTATGGGTATCCGGCCGTGCAAGGAATCGAATTTGCATCGCGACTCGTCGATGGTTGAAGACATACAGTGGGTAGTCTTCTTCTAGAAGTCCGTGCCTTCTGGAGGTTGGGGTAGTTTCTTGTTGGCAGGAGCGGCCATGTACCGTCGTATCTCGATCAGGACTGTCTCCATTGTGAAGTCCCGCTTCCAGACACTAAGCGTGGGCAACTTCGTGAGGTCGACCTAGTCGGTCTGTCAGTCCGTCACTGTCGGATGGACATGGAGCTGGTCGCACCTTGCCCGTCCGCTGGTCAACACATGGAAGGTTGACTTTGCTTATGAATGTCACTTCTGGTGGTTGATCAGGGTAGTTGGCGCCACAGACGATCTTGAGGGAGTATATCCGGTTCTCATGGACGCTCTATGCCATTCGTCAAGCACGATTCTTCTCACTTCGTTACATCGTTACCCACGTGAGGAGGACCAAGGATTGTGCCGTTCCAGTTCGTCATGAGGAGGTCGTCGCCTTCATCAAGACCATATGAGCATGCCTCTACCAAGCGTTCAGTATACAATCTCTTCGTCCATTTTGTTCCAAAGCCTCACCTGCTCCCAATCCTTTCTCGCCCTTCTCTAGCTCTTCTAGCAGACGGAAGTTGCGCGGTACTTTCGCTCCCATGCTTGCTGGACGCTCTGTCGGCGCGCGTCAATCTTGGTTGGTAGTAGCTTGAGCTACAGCGGTACGTCGTCCGAGGCTCGCGAAGAGCTCTGTGGAAGAAGAAAATGTTGGTGACTAGAGTGTCGATGGGGGAGCAATGACATTCATCCCATCCCACATGGCAGCGACCCCACTACGTAACACTTTCTGCCTTACGATCCGTTGTCAAAGCATCATTCCATGAACATGGCAACCCTACGCTGATATAACACTTTACTCTACTAGATAGACATTCTTCATGCGTCATGGATGCGAAAGCGCGCTTTGCAGCGCTTTCGAAGACCGCCTACCTTGATGTTATGCTACCAAAGACACCAGACATCGATGTGGCTGAACTGCTGCGAGATGGCGCCCCTGATGAGCTACCCCGAGCGCCAGAAAGACGCAACCTCTTCTTCGGTAAGTCATTCGATTAAGATGTTCTACACGACAGCTCACTGAGGTCCAGGTTGTCAGATGAACAAGCCAAGGTTCTGCTGGTGCTGAGGACATTGACGCCAGACGACGATGTGCGCAAGATACTCTCGGATCTCGAAATAGTGCTTTCTGCTCATGCCACTGATGCTGTACCTCAAGGAACTGGCAGCGTGGCCTCAGCCTCCGGCAAGCATGATCTTGGCTCGAAGGTCCTTGCGGCCAGCACTTTCACAGATCTCTTCTCGATTCGAGACAGGACATATGTAGTATGGAAACCCACGATTCCGCTCTCGCGTCCACGAGCAAGACTGCAGAGACCAGCGATTTACTTCACCGCGAACTTGGCTATAGCAACCCATGCTGCTCGATCGACTCACGACAGAAAGACTGAATACCTCAAAAGCTACGAGCCATTGTCTGCTAACGTGCTCGAACCTCTCCAGTTCGATCGCTCGTTGAGCCAGTCAAACGCCTTTTTACCAGAGTCTAGGATTACGAAAGTTGCACCTAAGGCGCCAACCCTTCAGCACGCAGCGAAATCGATCCGTGGAGCCACAAAACGAGCGTTTCCAGCTGTGCCGGCTATCTTCAGCAAGATTCGCTATTCGCCGCTGCCGGATGCAATACTCGCCAGCCTATATCTCGAGACATCTCAAATAGTTGCAGGAGTTGTATCTATTGAGGGAGTAAAGCTGGACGTGCCTAATACCAACACGACACCACTGACAAGCATTGCTTTGCCACTGCTCACTCGGGGCGGCGATGAAACAGTCATGATCTATAAGCTAGTGCCCGATGAAGTACATAAGCCTTCCATTACGACCGATGTGAAGGCTGTTTCCATTGCCATATCTGCTAGCGCGACCCTGGACCAAGGCTCCGTCATCGACTTCAACATCAGCTGGCAGTCTCAAGTCGACTTCGTCCAAACTTTGGCGAAGCCTGAGTATAGATGGTCACGGCCGCTGACAGCTGGACATCGGCGAGACCTTTCTGTGCAATCCGCTGGCCCCAAGACTTCTATTGACGCGGCTCAGTCAAAAGGAGAAGGCGATGCCGGGGTCATTTTCAGCTTTACAGGTCCTGCTACGACACATACTGGAGCAGAATTCCGGCTGAACGTTCAATGCACCAACCGCTCGTCTAAATCCCGAAGATTTGCGCTCCTGTTGCTGCCACCCCAAAGGTCGAGAGCAGCTCTTCAACCTCAAGCTGCTGGTATTGATACAGATTTGGTTGCGAATCTCTTCAACGCGCCACCATTGATGAAGGCGAAAACATTGGATGTACTTGAACTCACCCCAGACGTTCGCGTAGGCGCACTATCTCCGGGAGCATGTTTCGAGACATATATGGAATTCCACGTCATGGCTGCAGGGGCTTTGAATATGGGAGTTATCAGAATCCTCGATCTGGATAGTCGTCAGATCGTCGATGTGCGCGAGCTGCCTGATATCGTCGCTCTGGACGTGGAAGATTAGTTGGGGGCTGCTTGCCGGGAAGCTGCAACAGAAACAGATTATTAGTGCGGCGGGAATAATAACATTCAGACACCTACAGTACCGCGGGCCGGAGCTCTCCCAATATGCAGGGTTGCCACCCGAGTCGTTCACCTCGGCAGACGCGAGATCCTCCACAGGTCGTACTGCATCGTCGGCAACGAGTCAAATACATATCCGTCTTGACTCCCGAGGTTCCGTGTAAGTACTTCTTGCTGGACATACGACATGGAAGACAGCGAACAGGATATCAACCATCTTCTTCAGCGACACCGTTTACAGCCACAATGGCCACGTTCCCGACACAAGTGGCGTTACCTTTCTCAGAGCCACCGTTCAATAATGGCCTGCCAACACATTGGATGACGCCAGAACTTCGATCATGGCAAAAGAAGTGCCGCGGCTTCATAACAGAGCATCTCACACAACATGCGTGGGACTGGGACAAGGAAGAAACAGTTCCAGAACACGTATTTGGCATATTTGCTAAACATGGAATGCTTATACCATCATTGCCAGCTCCACTTCCGGTACGAGAGCTCAAGGACGCCGGCATCCACGATATCTTGGGAGTCAAAGTCGAGGATTTCACCTACTTCCACAACTACATCTACGGCGACGAGATGCTGCGATCAGGCTTGGTAGGTCCTAGTGGCAGCTTAACGACTGGTATTGCTTTTGGTGTCCCTCCTATTTTTAAGTTCGGCAACGACCAGCTGAAGAGACGATTTCTGCCAGATCTGCTGAGAGGGGCGAAGCGGACTTGTATTGCGATCACTGAACCAGATGCGGGCTCTGATGTTGCGAATATTCGGACAACTGCCGTGAAGAGTAAAGACGGGAAGAAATACATCATTAATGGTACGAAGAAGTGGATCACGAATGGATGTTGGGCAGACTTGGCAAGTATGGCCGTACGAACTGGTGGGCCGGGTCCTGGTGGGCTATCAATGCTCGTGGTGCCCTTGAAGGGCCATAAAGGCGTGGACATGCGGCGTCTCAAGGTGCAAGGTGGAATCTCGGGAGGTACAACTTTCATCGAGTTGGACGATGTGGAGGTGCCTGTGGAAAATTTGATCGGAGAAGAAGGACAAGGCATGAAATATATAATGGTATGTCAAGTCTACCTCGATCGGCGCTTGGAAAGACCCTTTCTAACGAACAGTCTAGACGAATTTCAATCATGAGCGGTTGACCATCGCTGTCGGAGCCACAAGACAAGCGAGAGTCGTCCTCTCGGCAGCGTTCGCATACGTGCTGAAACGCGAAGCATTTGGCAAAACGCTCTTTGAGCAACCAGTGGTACGACATCGACTCGCCAAGGCGGGTACACTGCTCGAGGCACATCAGGCCTGGGTGGAACAGTTCGTGTACCAGATGACTGTGATGAAGAAAGACGATGCAGATGTCGAGCTCGGTGGCCTTACTGCAGCATGCAAAGCCAATGCAGGGATTATGCTAAAGGAATGCGCCGACTGTGCGATGCTGCTATTCGGCGGCAATGGATATACGAGAACTGGGCAAGGCGAGATTGCAGAACGCATGTGGCGAGAGGTCAACGGCAATAGAATCCCTGGTGGCAGTGAAGATGTCATGCTTGACCTCATGGTCCGTCAGCTTGGAAAGAATTATCAGAGAAAGCTGAAGGAGCTAGAGAAGAGCTCTGGGTCGAAGCTATGAGCAGATATCGGATACGCAAGCTGGCAAGTCCTCTCCTTATCGACCACCTGCTGCTGATATTTTCTCGGATCATTGCGGCTTTCTGCTCGGCATGGCCATGTCCCTGGCTGCCGTCCTTGCGCTCGATAGCAAGTCACACAATAGCTCATCCTCCTTATACGAGATGTTACAGAACACGCCCTCCCTGCCTTGAAAAGACGTCTTGGCCCATGTGATGATGCCTTGCACATGATCGATGTTTAACCCCCTCAACAAAATGCTGTCGCATGCTCAATCGTCCCATATGGCTTTTTGCGCATCTTCCTTCTCGCGCTTCTTGCGTTCCTCTTCTGCCTTTGCTTGATCCCTTTTCTTCTTCTCTTGCAGCTTCATAGCCTGGTCATACTCCCGTTCTTCCTTGGTTCGTCTCGGTGCTTTCTGACCAATGCCAGCTGCGATAAGCCGCGATGCAACAGACGTGGTCTTGTCAGGCCTCCGTCCTTCCGACCCTCTGCTTGAGCTGCCAGGGCTCTCGAAGGCACTTTGAAAGTCGTAGGGTTGGAAGGATTGGTGGCTGACGTCTTTGTCGCGGGAATACAATGAAGAAGATGGTGTAGGTGGTGGTGCTCCCGGTAGATCTGATGTGCTCGGCCGGACGGGAGTAGACGTCCCTCCGATTTCTGTGTCTGTGTCCGAATTGGCCTCGTCTTCCCACGACTCAGCTGGCTCGGTCTTCTTCGATCTTTGCTTCCGCGAAATCTCCAGCTTGCCCAAGGACGACGTCACAGATGTTGCTTGCTGGGAAGACATGACAGGATGGACTTAGACAGAGGTGAGAAGCAGACCAACCAGCAGAGAACATGGCATCAGACCTTCAGCAACCAGTGATGTACATGTACGGAGGACGCACCTTGGAAGAGCAGTCCCCACGTGGAAAGCGCAGATTCCACGCTGCGGGGGACTGGAAAGTCTGTTTCACGATGGAGCATGATGACGTTCATCAAACAGACACCTTCATTCCGCTGCAGCTGGTGTTTTGTGCAGCTTCACCAGCTCATTATTTGAAGAAGCCTTCTTCTGCTGAGCAGCTACGAATGGGCAACTGTAGTATATATCGCCACGCCAGCTCTCCTACAGTAGTGCCTTCCCGCAGCTGTAGTATACGATCTTTCCTGTTCCTGGCTGTGCTGGCGGGCCAGACTACGCCATCCTGGAGCCCGATCTGGGGAGAGTCCTGACGGTGCTTATAACCGGTCTGTTTCCGTTGGTTGATCTGACGACAGCTCCGTAGTCGGTAGTCTCGGCAAAGCTATAACTACCACCTACGGAAGCATTGATGTTGAATGATGTCGTGTGCGGCGCGTCCAGACAATATCTTTGCTTTCTTCAACTCCCATCTCTACAATCCTTCTTCCTTGTCTATGGTGTTGTTCTCCGAGCACAGACGATAACAATGGCTTCTTTGCGGTGCTCACAAGCTTCTTCTATCCTTACCCGCTCCAGATCATCGTTGTCCGGAAGTTCACACAGAACCTTCTCCTCAACGCAACTGAGAAGTGGATATGAAGACACGGTCCAAAACCTAAGGATAGGGAAGCACACGAGAGTCATCTACCAGGGTTTTACTGGACGAGTAGCCACTGGCAATGCGAAAGACAGCATAGCCTATGGCACGAACATTGTGGGAGGCGTCACACCCGGGAAGGAGGGTGAGCATATTGGTCTGCCACTGCTTCCTGATTTGAAGAGGGCCATGAAGGAGCTCAAGCCAGACGCCACAGCTGTTTTCGTGGCGGCACCGCAGTGTGGGAGGGCGATTGAGGAAGCTATAGAAGCTGAGATTCCGCTGATCGTTTCTGTCGCCGAGCACATTCCGGTCCATGATATCATGAGGGTAGGTTGAGCCGTCTCGTTGATGGGACTTTACACTGATTCTGCCAGGTTGCGAGCATTCTCAAGACACAATCGAAGTCTCGACTGGTAGGCGCAAATGCACCTGGTATCATTGCACCAATCGGTTTCTGCCGTATTGGCTTCCAGCCTCTGCCCACTTTCGCGCCTGGTCACATTGGTATTGCCGCAAAGTCAGGAACCCTTTCATACGAAGCTGTGGCCTCGGTCACTCGTGCTGGCCTTGGGCAAAGTCTGTGCATTGGCATGGGAGGAGACATCATTGCTGGCACCAATCTTGTAGACTCTCTCAAGGTTTTCGAGGCAGATCCTGAGACCGAGGGCATCGTTTTGATTGGAGAGGTCGGCGGGAAGGCAGAGGAAGATGCGGCAGAGTGGATCAAAGACTACCTAAAGCGAACGAGGAACCCTAAGCCCATTGCCGCGTTGGTTGGTGGAAAGAATGCTAGACCAAACACTGTCATGGGTCACGCCGGTGCTTGGGCAGCACGTGGTGAGCACGACTCGAACCAGAAGTACAGCATCTTGCAAGAAGCGGGAGCGACGATGGTGGATCACCCTGAGAAGTTCGGCGGTGTCATGAAGACGCTGCTGGAGCAGTCTGGACGAGACGTCAGCAAGATCCAAGCCAATGCACAATCACAACAGAAGCGGGGTTACCACACACTGCGCAAAAGCCCAGCGATGTCGAGAGCAACTTTTGGCCCAAAGGTCAGCCCAAGAGTCAGCTCAGGCTCAAGATCGCAACAAAGGAGTTTGTTCATCGCTCCTGAGCTGATCCCTGTACCACTTCAGCCATATCTTGAGAGAGTACCAGGCCTTGCAATCGCCCTTGACGAGGCACCAAAGGACGGCTACTATATCGGCATCATCGTGGATCGCACTGAGCGGTCACCTTGCATTGCTGTCGCACCTACCTCAGATCCCTCCGCGATCGACGCTCGCGTGAAGCGCTTCCCGTACGACTGGCGAGAAGGGCCATCAGAATCACTCATCTCTCAAGCCCTCGACTATCTGCAACTCGGCTCAGCTCCCCAAAGCGCAAAGCAACAAGCCCACGGTCTAATCTCAAGCCTCGCACAAATGTACAAAGAAAAAGAGGCCATCATCCTCTCTGGCTGCGTCAGCATCGGCGGCTCCGGCAACCTCAAACTCCACCAACCCAGCGTAACCCTTATGTTCGACGACGCCGCGTACCGAAGCAACAAGCGCCAAGAAGACATACACCATTTACGACAACAAGACCGCGAAGTCCCCGCAGAGGTCGAAGCTGAAAAAGATGGAATCGTATATGTCCGCTATGACGACCCGAAAGCCAACATTGGAACTCTCGTCAATGGCGCTGGTCTTGCAATGAATACTGTCGATGCGCTGAAACTCCATGGCGGTAACCCGGTGAACTTCCTGGATACAGGAGGCAAAGCTACCTCTGAAACCGTCAAGAAGTCGTTCGAGCTCATTCTGCAAGATCCTCGCGTCAAGGTCATATTCGTCAACATCTTTGGTGGTCTGACTGACGGTGGTATGATCGCCAATGGTATACTGTTGGCGTTCAAGGAGGTGGACATGAAGAATGTGCCTGTCGTGGTGCGGATACGAGGAACGAACGAGGAGCTTGGACAGAAGACCATCGCGGAGAGCGATCTCGGTCTTGACGCGTTCGATGACTTTGAGAGTGCCGCGAAGAGGGTAATCGAGATAGCGAACAAATAGAGCTTGCAGATGATGTGGATGCACTGTACATGATCTCGATACCAGCTTGGGGGTGTTTTAACGTAAGGCGTAACGGTACTGTATGTAGAGAAGGCGACATATTTCTATGCATTTGAAGCAGACGACTGACCTGCGACTCGGCGTTCAGCTTTCGGCGCTTGTAATTGCTTGAGCTGGCTGTCGCATGTGCCGGTCCTTTCCGTTATCGTAGCGTGGTAGCATTCCTACGGCGCCCGCGTATGTGCTTAGCGGTGTGTCGCGGTCCCTTTGTGTGGCGCAGCGCGCTATAAACCAGAATTTCCAAGACATTTGCAAAGCATCAGCGTGAAAGAATAAGCGCCCGCGACAACCAGATAAGTGAGGGGAATGACAAGCAACAACACAATGGGATTCCCATAAAAAAATTTCAGACTGAACCCGACCCATTTCATCGAGCGTGATCTTCTGATCGCAAGAAATATCTACCTGCCCAAGTGACAGCCATAGATATGCTCCGTGGACGCCGTGGCGACATGTGTAGATCCATGCCGACTGCCTCTTCGCATGCTGCATCATTCCTCCGCCATAAGAAGAAAGCTAGCATGTGGTATCATGGTCGTGGGTACCGTACTTTCCTGCCCTGCTCGCGCTTGCATGGGTATCATGAAGGAAGCTGTGAAGACATTAGGAGTCCAGCTTCGTGCTCGAGGTGGCCTCGCGACAATCAGCGGCCTCCGCCGATCTGTTCCTGGTGGACTTCGAGAGTGTCACCGTCGGCCATCTCGAGCTACCACGAACATTAGCATGTAACAACTTCTTGACCGCGAGCATACCTGCCTCGGAGGATACCTACTGTGTCTGGCGTATCTGTGGAGTTGACTCTCTGACCGTCGAACAAGAATCGCACTTGCTGTGGGCTTTTGCCCTGTCGCTCGCAGAAGGCGTCCATGAGCTTCTTAAGTGCGGTTGTACGTTTGATCTTGAAGAAGACTTCGTTGTTGTTGTCCGTGACCTTGATGTTCAGGTGCTCAGATCCGCCTTGTGGTTGCTGGTCTTCTGGCTTCTCGCCCGCTGGACTCCCGTTGTCTGCCATCTTGTCTGTCTGTAGCGGTTGTGGAGGGCTGTAGTGGAGTCGAAGGTGGACGAAAGGTTGAGGCCTGAGTTCAGAGGATCGTGGGGTCTTTGTAGCTTCTGGAGCTGACTCAGGCGCGTGTGAATGAACAGCTGGCGAGGGTGGTGCGTGAAGTCTTGCGAAGTGGCGCGGCTGCGAAGTCGTGTGAGTGACCGATCACGGAAAGCGCATTGTCAATCCGGCGCGCATGTGCATGGTGATGCACAAGCAGCAGCACTTACCGGTCTACGAAGCTGTGCGCTGATGCGTGGTGTTGACGCTGTCGCAGTCAAGAAATGGATGGAAGAACAACAGAAGAGCGAGTGTTGACGGACGATGGTGGGGGTCTTCTTCACAAGCCGAGATGCCAAGCGGACAGTTCGCGAGATCGCAAGAACGACGCTCTGGTCGATGACTTTCCATGCAGCCGTGCCATTGATTGTTGCGTACTCAGTATACATCTAGTGCAGCATCGGCGCAACACTCGCCACCAACATGGTATGCCAATGTCAACTTCTGGGTCTTATTAGTTGCCTGGCTGACGCTTCACAGCCCACAGAGCCAAAGGATGGCCTAAAGAGTGACCCTCCATGCCACCCTCAAGCATGTGCTATTCAAGGTCAGAGCTGACATGTGCATACGCTCAGCCTGGCTAACGTGTAGCGTACGTAGACTGCATACAGAAGAACAATTTCATAGAGCAGAAGTGCCAGAAGCAAGTGAGGCCAAATCTGATATCTCTGAGCAGAATTCGTCTGACAGACACAGATCGATGCCCTGTACGCCTGCTGTAACCTCTTCTACAAGGAGAACGGCGACGATGCTTCGACCGTGAGCTGCCCGAAGGCGAGTCTGCTGCGGTATGTTGAACGAAGCTCCAGAGCGCCGGCGGTCCATTGATATGCGTGCAGACTAAAGATGAAGCAACGCACCGAAGGCTTGATGAAGTAGATGCGCGCTCATCTCGTCCACGGCCAGCCCTTCGAGCCACTCCCGGCACCTGTATATAGCAAAGAATGTCGCAACCACTGTCCTATCTTACATTTCCTCGACTTTGAAACGAAGTTTTATAGCGGCCGCACTCGATCTTAGACCACCGGAGCACGCAAGGAGGCCTTGTAGACCTGTGCAAACATTGATCGTTCGCACCGAGACTCTATTGGTAGCCTGTAAAGACATTGTTAAAGAAGGAAAGGAAATGAAGTCGCGAACAGCTGGAAGAATTTGATAGTACTGGATCGGCGAGATCGGGCACGAAAAGCTGTGGTACCGATCGTCATAAGTCGTGGCTCGACCTCACGGAAGACCGATGACTCCCCAAGGATGGACGGAGGTTGCCGATAGTAATACCAACTCAAGATCTCATATATGGACCGATGAGATGCTGCACACGCTCACGTCTATGCTGTCTCTGTCCCCAAGCATCGTGGTAAAATCAAGCCTGGAGATCCTTCCTGTACAATATCAGCATTGAGTTGACGCCACTCTCCAAAAGAGGCAACTCGTGGATCAGTATGGCTCCTCGCAAGATCATAATAGATACGGACCCTGTAAGTCAAGCTGCTATGCTATACGCGGACATTGACTCACGGTCCTCAGGGCGTTGATGATATTCTAGCAATATTGCTGGCTTGCTCAGCATTACCAGAAGAGCTTGAGATATTGTTGATCTCAGTAACTTATGGCAACATCGACGTCAAGAATTGTCTACGAAATGTGGTATCACTGTTCCACCATATCGAGCAAGAGATTACATGGCGGGAGTCGCAAGGTCGAGATGTTGGCTTTACGACTCTACTCAGGTCGAAGCCACTGGTTGCTGTAGGACCAGAGCACCCTCTTGCTGATCAAATTCTGATGGCAGACTTCTTTCGTAGGTTCGCGGCTTAACAAGCGGCAACGTATGCGCTGACTGTGAGTAGATGGCAGAGACGGGCTGGGAGGTATCCATGAATCTGTACGTCGAACAGGGCTCCACTCCAACACCAACAACTAATTGATGATAGCACCCTCATATGACACCTGCAGAGACGTGGAGGTCGATGTTTGAGCAATCAGAGGCCTCGAAGGCCTCTGATGGGCATACCTTGGCCGAAGAGGAGCTTAGGAAGGACTCCTTGTTCACTCCATCAAAAGTGCCATCAAGCAAAGAAATCCTTCGTCTGCTTAGTGAGCATGAGCCAGACACAATCACGATCGTGGCCATTGGCCCTCTCACGAATCTGGCTCTTGCCGCCGCCGATGACCCAGAGACCTTCCTTCGAACAAAGGAAGTTGTGGTGATGGGCGGCAATATCAATGAAGTAGGAAACGTAGGTCAACCTCCATGTCTCCAACCCAGCTCACGAGTCAACGAGCCTGCCCTTCGCTTGAACAAGCAGCCTCCAGGCCCACCCAGAGACATGCTGAACCATCGCAACCAGATCACTCCCGTTGCCGAATTTAATACCTTCGCCGACTCTTTCGCCGCCGCACGCCTGTACGCACTGTCGTCTCCCAGCCCTCACTCGACAATGCCGCCAACACCTCCAGCGCCACCAGGAGTGCAGCCGGAGCACTCTCCACCGCCTTACCTGGCGCCTTATCCCGCCAAGTTGTCCCGCCAGTTGAAGGTCACTCTCTTCCCACTGGATATAACCCATCGTCACAACCTGAGTCGAGGTACCTTCCGATCGATAACAGAACCGCTTCTTGCGAACAAGTCTCCTGTGGCAACATGGATGGAGGCGTTCATGTCTTCCACTTTCAACAAAGTTGAGTCCTTACAGCAGAATGTACGTATCACTCTCCAGGGCGCGGGGCGCAAATTAGCTGATAAGCTCTTCTCTTTAGGTCAGTGGCGATGCAGTCTCACTCCAATTGCATGATCCATTGTGCATATGGTACTGCATGGGACTAGACCCATCACAATGGAAGCTCATTGAAGATGAAGACTTGAGAGTGGAGACCGCAGGTCAGTGGACGAGAGGTATGTGTGTAGTTGATCGACGAACGAGAAGGAAACGTGAAGACAACGACGATGGCGAGAAGCCTGGCGATACCGGCAATTGGCTTAGTACGCGTAGCGGAAATAGGGTGAGCAGGTGCGAAGGCTCGCCAAGCGAAGATCTGTTTGGTGAGCTGTTGCTGAAGAGAATCTTCAACTTACAATAGAGACAACCATTCGACATAGGTGAGAAGCAATAGAAGAAGTATTGAAAGATACCAATCTCGAAAATGCAAGCTTTCATACGCCTATAGATGAAGTCGGTCGCCTCTGCACAGAGGCACATTCCCTGGAGAAACGCCCATTGCATAGAAAAGCAACCGCCGCAACATGCAGCATCAACCTGTAACGCAGCATATTCTTTGATGGTATGAAAAGAGTACACACGACACTCGCTGGTAGCTGTGGCAAGATTGATAGAGAGCACTTTCATTTCTTCCAAGCCATTCTTATACCATTCTCTCTGCTTGTCCTGCTGCCGCAAACGTGAGTCTGGGATTGGAGTGTGTTTTGGTAACCGCACGTGAATCATTGGCTGTATTTCTGTCTCGGATTCGTGCTTTGTCGTGGCTGAATTTGTGACACTTAGTTGTGGCCCGCCTTGCGCAGCGAGTTGCTGAGCCACTCGAGACCTTCGTACAGACCATCACCGGACGTAGCGCAAGTCGATTGGATGTACTACGGTTCATGTCAGTAAAACTCTGCTAGATGACTTACGAGTAGCTTACCCAGGCACGTTGCCTCAAGCTGTGCAGACCAAGCTTGTCAGTAATCTCAGCAGCGTTCATGGCGTTTGGCAAATCCTGCTTGTTGGCGAAGACTAGGAGAAGTGCATCCCTCAATTCGTCCTCGTTCAGCATGCGCTGTAGCTCTTCACGTGCCTCGACCACACGATCACGATCGTTACTGTCAACGACGAAGATGATACCCTGGGTGTTCTGGAAGTAATGCCTCCACAATGGGCGGATCTTGTCCTGGCCTCCAACATCCCACACTGTGAACTGGATGTTCTTATATTCGACAGTCTCGACGTTGAAACCTGCGCCATGTGTCAGCGTTGCGCCTCCTTTATCTGCCAATGGCGAAAATGTAGAGAACGAACCGATTGTGGGGATGGTGGTGACAATTTCACCCAGCTTCAGCTTGTAGAGGATGGTGGTCTTTCCGGCAGCGTCCAATCCGACCATCAGAATTCGCATCTCCTTCTTACCCCAGAGGCGATCGAACAGCTTTGAGAATGTGAGACCCATCTTTGCAGTGTCTGTTGGTTGTATCGGAGTGTTTGGGCAGGGTAAGGGCTAGGCAGGTCCAGTGCGATCTTGGTAGATGTACAAGTTAGCCAATATTCGCGAGGAAGTGTCCGCATGCGCGTCGCAAGTATTATCGAAGTCGGCGAATGTGGATGCCTTGACGGTGTGGTATATGTGTTCTCTGGCTCATTGTCGTGTTGTGTTGGGATCGGTGGGCGCTGCAGATCGGGCTTGCCGCCATCATGTGTCCGTGCGTGAGGCATCAGCGCTCGAGATCATATCCAACTCACCTGTTGCACTCAGTCCTTTTGATGTAATTTTGGTATGGAGATTGGTGGTGAAGTGTGGTTGCTGTCGTGGTGCAGTCGGTGGAATTCGTGGGAGATGTCTACTTGTTCTCGCACGGACGCCCAAATGAACCCTTCTTTTGTGCCAAGGGGAAAGTCAGCCTGCAACACTTCACAGCAAACGGCTGCAACGGCGACTACGGCGACCGAGAATGTGGCGAAGACGAAGTCAATGGTATCGTCTTACCGTCTTCACGTTGCCATCATTATTATTAGAGCTGGCGTTGTGGTTCGCTTGCCGGCGAGAGCTATCGACAGACATGTGCTTTGTGCTCATAACCTAAATACCCAAGCGAGATCGGAACGAAGATTCATCTTCCCAAGACTCATGTGCTTGGATTGTAGCGACTAATCCGTCAACAGCTTGTGGTTACTACCATGTGACTTGATATATCACGAGCATGGGCCAATGACAACACTGAAAGAGAGGCACGATTTGAGGATGACTCGAGGCTCTATTGTTCACTCTACCAGCTAAGGCGAGCGACACTAGCTACCACATAAGATAGCCACACGCTCGAAGAAGCCCATCCTGCAGCCAAAGGCTGCATCTAGTACAGACGCTTTGGTGGGGACATGCTTGCCTTGATGGTCAAGCTACCCACGTTCTGCCAGCCCTTCTTGAGAAGGGAAACGAGGTAGTTAATGGCCAACATGATGTTGCCGATGAGCTCGTCCTCCGTCATGTCAACGTTGCCGACTGCGACACCCATGCAGAGTACCTTCTTCAGCTGGAACTTGATGGTCGACTTGACCTCAGTGATCTTGCCGGAGAGGTCGTCGGCGTGCGAGACTGGGGTAGGGAACTTGCCGGCTACGCTAAAGTTAGCTGTTCTGTCATGAAAAAGTGTAAGGTGTTGTTGCTTTACCCTTGGAAAGACCTGGACCCAAAAGACGGGGGATCTGCTTGATGAGGGAGTCGGAAGCGATGAAGGCATCGTACTTGCGCGCAAGCTTCTTGATGAG